>CM040238.1:164116623-164129092 GCA_022545495.1 Chrysanthemum lavandulifolium | reverse complement strand
AGCAATAATGACGGGTAATTTATCATCACCCTCAAGAAATGCATACTCGAGATGAGGTGGTAAGTCCTTAAGTTCAACCTCGGGAAATTCTTGATTTTCTCAACCGACTTGACTTCCTTGTTATGAAGCTCGGCGGGAGGGGTGATGATGGATCATCATTAAGCAACTTCTCAATGAGAAGTATGTCCCCCTCGATGTCGATGAGAGCGTGATCAATTTCCCATGGAACAGAATCACTAGACAAGTATGCTTCAATTTCTTCCAAGATGAAGTCACTTTCCTCAAATAGAGTGAGAGAAGGAGTAGAATTGGCAATGATGGGTTGAGATGAATGAGTGAGATTATCACTCGAAGAATTATGATCATAACCAAGAACTTCTTAAGAGTACTCCTCAGAATCAACATCAATGATATCTATTCGGTTAACAGCTTCGAGAATCATAGTTTGGAGTACCTCGAAGTTTGATCAAGGTTAAAGGTGGCGACTTCATTACCAACACGTCTTGTGATTTCTTGTTCAAATACATCAATGAGAGCACGGCTGTTCTCGGGAATCCTCGTCCAACAATGAGAGGAACCCGATGATCGGCATCGAAGTCAACAACCACAAATTCGGTGGAAAATGGAACTTTCCTACTTTCACAAATCGTCCTCGGCGATGCCAAGTGGACGGGATATTGTACGATCTCGCAAGCTCGAGAGTCATGCATGTAGGAGTAAGGTCCGGAAGAGAAAGTTTCTTCCATCTTGAATATGGCATCGATTGATGCTTGCACCAAGATCGGCTAAGGCAAAGCATTCAACCATTCACGGAAATACACAAGGTAAGAGAAATTTTCCGGGATCTCCAAGCTTCTCGGGAAGCTTCTTTATGACTGGCGAGCGGTTCTCGTTAAAGGAGTTTAGCCATTTCAAGCAGTTTTCCTTGTTGCTTAACATGTGTTTGATTTGATGCAAACTTGGGCATCGGCATGATAGCATCCATAAAGCTTATGTCAAAATGTAGTTCTTGGAAAATTTGAAAAATTTTGTCCATTTGATGGTGGCTTTTTCGCGGAGCTTTGCTCATTCAAACGTGATGGGTAAGGAATAGAAGATTTGGATTGGGGTTTTCAGCAGGAGCTACGGAGGTTCAAAACAACTCTGGATTGGATTTGGGTTTCGGGACAACTTGAGGATGGACATCGTTGGTACCTCCGTTATTAGTAGGAAGTTCCTTGTCCTTTGTTGCCTCGGGTTCACTTTCCGCTACCTTCGGGAGAGAAGAAGAAGAGGTAGTAGGAATAGCGGGTCCATTGTATGAAACACCACTTAGGTTGTGATCGCCTTTGCATCGCCCCTCGGGTTAGCGATCGTGTTGCTCGGAAGTTTTCACGAGCCCAGGGTTGATCATTTAAAGACTTCTTTAGATCGTGATCGTGACCAACAACTGTTTATTTCATCTTGGGATTTCATGAATTGCTTCAATAACTCATCGGATGATGGTCTTTGGAGGAGGTGGAGGGAAATTTTGAGGTCGTGCGTTTTGATTATGACCTTGTTGTTGAAAATTCCTTGGTTAGGATTCACATTTCCACGAAATTGATTCCCTCGATTGAAATTGTTTTGATTAAGGTTTCCTTGATGTTGGAAACTTTGATTTGGTCCGGGTAGAAATTACCTTGGTTTTGATAACCTTGGTTCATTCTAGGTTGGTTCGATTCGGTTTTGTATGTTAGGATTACGGTTAAAGCAGGTGGTCACGATAAGTATTAGCAGCGGTAATTTGGTTCATTTTGAGGACGGTATTGATTACCTCCACGATGTGAAATCACTGGCTATAGCATTGGCTTCAAATGGACTACCATCGGTGTGCGATCAGTTGTAGTATGCATGAGGGCCACCACAAGTAACACAGACCTCGACTTTCTTCACTTCACCATGTGATGGTGTCGTGTGAAAGTGACTTTCTTTGGTTAGCAAGAACCAAAGCTTTGAACAATATCTATGAGTTTTCAATCTTAGCATCGATTGCTAGATGTACTCGCGTGAGATGAAGTAGAAGGTCCCGCATTAGGCGAGGCCGATATGTCTTTGTGCGGAAAAAGCGGACCTAGGACTTGTTTTCAATGATTTGCAAGGCTTCTTTTGTGTTCTTGCTCAGGAAATTACCTCAGGAGGCATTTAAGAGTCTTGGTTAGTTTGGTTCGAGACCATTGTAGAAAGTATCCATTTGCATTAACTCGGTTAAACCATGATGCGGACATCATGAGCAACTCTTTATAACGATCCCATGCCTCACCGAATGATTCATCAAATCGTTGAGCAAATTTCATTATCTCATTCTTAAGACTTGTAGTTGGGTGGAGGATACAATTCGTTAACAAACTTAGTGACTAAATCCTCCCGTGTCTCAATGGAGCGAGGGGTTGTTTCTCGAGCCAATTCCGGGCTTGTCCTCTAAAGAGAATGGGAGCAGAAGAAGCTTAATTGCTTCATGTGGGACATTCTTGTATTTGATGGTCGATGCAATCTTGTTGAACCATCGAATATGTGCATGAGGTCATCCGCTCAAAACCATATAATTGGCTTTGGGTTACAAGATTAAGCAACCCGGTTTTGAGCTCGAAGGTATCGGCCGCAATGGGCTGGGACAATAATGGCATCTCCGTAACCCTCGATGGGTGCTTGGAAGCTCATTCATCGGTTTGTCTTACGCCATTACGACGGGGTGGTGGTACTAGGCGTTCCTCGATCACGGTGAAGGAGCGAACGTCCCTCGTCACGAGGAATACTTACAAGCTCGAAAGTGGACTTGTAGAGCGGAAGAGCAGTGCGCATGCACTAAGTATAAAAATCGGTTTTCAAAAACAAATGCGAGGCAAAGCGACAAGTGAACTTAAACCAATAATCACAAATGAAATGGCTTCTTTGAAAAAGGTACACCAAATCACAAGGACCAAAGGTAAGTTTTGATCTTTAAGATTGGGAACTTATTAATGTTCACACCCCAGGTTGGTAGGTGTCTTGCCTTGATTTCGGTGGTTGATTTTATGTATTAAGTACCACTAAAAAGACGTAGGTATGGATTTGTGCTAAGGGTTTAAATACTTTTGGACAATATTTTTGGAATCGTCTCGTTTAACCAAATCGTACCTCTTTAAGAATCACCTTAAAGAAAATACAAGAGAAAGCGTTACGATTGTTTTGTTGTTTTATATATATATTTTTGGTGTTGTTAACACTTTAGGAAAAGTGTTAATGAACTTTTGATAACTTAAAAAAGCATTTACAAAGGTGGTATATGTGCAAGAATGGATCCGAAAATGTTTAAAACAACTTACTGACCTCCCCGTGGCGCCAAAATTTGATTAAGCTAAACATCAAGTTTATTACACAAGTCAACCACTTGTGAATGATCAACCGTAATAAAATTCAAACGGTCTAAAACCAATGCAATTTCCCTTGGAATATAGTGGATTCCGGTCGTTAAGTCACGGAGGATTAATGGTGCTTAAAAGCGTTCGGATGTCGAATGATCACTAAGGATAATGATCAGAAGATTTTGATTGGTAATTACACTCTTGATTGATTGGAATTGTATTTGGATACTGAGCTGTAAAGCACAACAATCGATTAAACAAACTTGAACACGACGTTTACTAAATTTTACGTAAACGTACAAAATAAAACGTAAATTTTAAGAAATAAAACACCTATGAATATGAAAATGATATTTTTACAATCCTAATAATAAAATAAAATTATTGGAAAATTAAAATTATTTTTATAACTATTTATTTAATTATTATTAATTAAAAACTATTTTAAACTATTTAATAATACTCTAAAATATAATAAATTATGAATTTAAGCTAGAAAAATTAAATTATGACTTATAAAAATCTAAAATATTATAAAACTTATTTTAAAATTGAAAATATATTTTTTTACACTTTTATCTATTTATTATTAATTAATTACTATTTATTAATTATTTAAAATACACTTAAATAAAAGAAAATATAAAATTAACACGGAAAATGAAATTTTAACTTAGAAAAATCTAAAATATTATAAAACTAATTTTAAAGCTGAAAAGATATTTTTATGCTTTTATTTATTTATTATTAATTATTTAATACTTTTAACTATTTTAAATTCTAATAAATACTAAACAAGCTAAGAAAATTATGAAATTTTTATAAAATTATCCTATGGTGATGTGAGAAAGCTAAGAAAATTATAAAAGCAATTTGCTTAATAATAAGCTGAAAAGAAAAATTAAAAAGCTAAATTCTATTAAATAAACGCTATCACTATTTTTAAAATAATGTTTTTGTGATTTTTCTTTTGAAAACTATTTAACTACTTAAAGTAAGCAACTTTAATATAGACAAAAATTTTACAACTTAAAAATAAGCAGTTTGAGAGTTTATGATCTCAACAGTTAAGCTTTTGAGCTTATTTTGATGATTTAAGTTCTAGTAAGCTTGAAATAAGCTTCACAGAAAGAAACAAAAGTGAAATAAGATGTAAACAAGCTAAAGGAACTTAGATTAAGCTAAAAGGCACAAAGGAATACACTGATAAGCTATAAATAAGCTAATAAGCACTTATGCAAAACCTAGTAACCAAGCAGACTGCATTTATTTCTAAAACCAATTTTAGCTTATTAAATAAGCTTAAAGGCTCAAAACAAAGGCGAGGTGTCAAGATGAGTGGTGGGCTTTCCAAAAGTCCAAGCTCACACTATGGCTCACTAATAAACTTATGACAAGCTTGTGAAAGAGCTTGTTAATCACGATTACTCGGTGTATGTTGATACACTCGATTATGCAGGTGGAATGGGACAAAGTAAAAGCTACTTGCAGCCCTACTTGAATAAGCTAAAAGTGGAAAAATAAGCTTGGATCTTCAAGGCAGCTAGGTTAGCTTTCCAAAGAACCAAAATACACAAGCTTAGGCTAACTAATAAGCTACTGTGAGCTTATGAAAATGGTCACTCAAGCGTACACAGGCACTATTTTGAAAATGTCTTAAAAGAAGCTAAGAAATAAGTCATTAAATAAGCTAACTAGAAAATATAAAAATATTATGATAAAGGTGGCGACTATATGTTAATATCCCAAAAGCACAAAGCATGAAACTCGATATTAAATCCTACATAAAATTATCTATTTTATTTAAAAAGCTAAAGCGAAATTTTGACTTTTTAAGATAAACTAAAAGTTGACTAAAATGAACTTTGGAACAATCCTAATCACTTGATTATGTTGTATTAAGGTGGATTAAGGCCGATTTGATCAACAATAACAACTTATGAATACAAAACCATGATTATGAAACATGAAATCTACGGTTGATGAACGAGGGTGATCAAAGGCTATTTTGACTTTTTCACAAATGAGCACTAGATTTTATGGTTGGTGAGTTATTTTGACCTAATGTGACAGAACAACAACAAACAACAACACAAACAACCTCTAACACGGGTTTACTCACAAATCCAAACAACCTTTAAACTAAGCGATTTTGTGATCTTGAAAGTTTACATGATTAAGACCATGCAATTGATTAAAGACTTTATATTATCACTTAATGAGGCGAAGAAGCATAAAACAACAACAATATGACATAAAACTAGGAAATGACAATTATGCTATATTAACTGTCAAATTACAATTTTTAACAATTACAAATTCTAATGAACAAGCAACTGGTTTTAATGGTTAATTCTACTTAACTACCACTAAGAAACATAAAAACACAAAGCTTAAAGTTAATTAATGACTTTAACAGTAAAATGCTAAAATTGAGCAAAAGGCTTACAAGATAGAAACCAAGTGAAAGCTGAGAATCAAAGCACAAGACCAATCCTAATAGCTTTCCACAAAGCTTCTAACCCAAGGCAATCCAATATTCACCCTGCTCCAGCTTTGATCTTCATCTCCATTGATTTTTTTTTATTTTTAACTAATTTTTTTGGTATTTTTGGTAATTTTTCTTTTTTATACTAAACTGAGTTTTATGGTTACTAAAAGCTTTCAGAAGCTTTCTAGGAGCTTATATGATCTTATAAGTCCAAAACAACCACTAATAACAACATTTGATCATATTGAGAATTTGAACTTGAAAATTTGCATAAACTAAAAATAAGATTGAAACTTGAAATTGATCACTGAGAAAGGATTAAAATACACTGAGAATTGATAATCTGATGCTTGAAAGCTTAAAACATACTCTTGAAAACATAAGTTAATGAAAAGCGAACTAAAATTACAAATTACACTAGATAGCTCACTCCGCTTCTCCTTCTTTCTTTATAGACTTTAGAGACTCCCATGCTTCCGATCATTTCCCACTTGCAATCTTGGCCATTGATTTCTCCGAATTCATCCTAGCCTTTAAAAGCGATTTTGGTGCCAAAAGTGGTACTAGTGGATTGAGGCGATTCTGCTGCAATTAATGCGTTGGTATGTTATGGAGGTGTAAGGGACAATTTGGGAAGTAGATATGGAGCTAGGGGTGATTTGGCGTTAAAAGCAGGTTTTGAGGTGAGGTTGGGTGTTTGATGGTGGGAAGCATTAAATGCTCTGTGGGTGATGTATAGGTGGAAAGGGGTGGTGATGAGAGGTTTAGACAGCTGGGATGAGGTGGAGGGAACAGGTGGTGGTGAAAACCACCTGGTTTTGTGGTTTGCAGGTGTTGGTGAGGGAGGTGTACAGGGAAGGGTGGTTTTTATATTTAAAACATGGGTTGGATTTTGGGCCAGCTGGGTATTGGGCTTGAGGATTGGGTTGGGATAATTAAAAGGGTTCGTTTGGTTTAAGTTAAGCACAAGGACCATTCATGTAATTTTCTGTTTTATAAGGGACTGATCTTGCCAATATTCCAAAGTTATCAATAGGACCAAACTTGCCAATTTTTAATAGTACAAGGACCACATTTGATTATTTTCACTTTTTAAATTTCCAAGGACTATATTTGACAATTTTCAAACTTTAGGGACTAAAGTTGTCATTTTGTAATTTTTAAACTTTGAAGGGTTTGTTTTGACAACTTTTGAATCCCATGGACCTTAAATGATATTTTGCTTTATTTTGATTTTCCAGGACTATTTTGACAACTTTTGAAACTTGGGGACTAAAACTTCCAATTATGCAAACTTGATCGTTTTCATCGATTTTGGTATTTTTGCATTTAAAACACATAAAACACTTATTTGTGATATTTTTATCATTTTGATGCATTTACGAGTGTTTCGGATGTTTTGCAGAATAAAAGGTACAAAATGATGAGTATTTGCACACATATCGAGATCATGGACCGAGAGGTCAAAAACTAAAAGCAGTCGAATACAAATTGTCAAATTTATTTGAAACTCCCAGCGTGGCCAAAATTTACATGGGAGCGAGAAGACCAAATCGTCGAAAGTACCTCACCTTTTGAAGGAGCATCGACATCAGTAACAAATAAATCACGAGGACGTGATTTCTCCAACAGGGAGGCTGTAACCACCGCATTTTCGAGTTACTTTTCATTTTCGAGAATTTACTATTCGCTTTTACTATTCACATTACTATTCATTTTCACTATTCATCCGTAAAATTTTTATTTCACATTCTCGTAAGATAAATTATTTTAGTAATATCCTGAGAATTCGACAATCGTTAGATCATCTTCGCAAAAGTTATTAAGAAAACATCGTTATAAAGTTTCATTTTGGTCGAAACAGCGTATAAATATCACGCGCATAACGGAAATCAACTCCGATAATTTTCCCAACATCAGATAAATTCTTAGATCACTCATGATTAATTTGAGAATTTTTAAGATTTATTTATATGTTACCAAATAAGCCCTACGCTGAAAAACTAAACTTACGTTTTAAACAATGCTACTTACATCGGACTTAACGATTCCTCTGACTGTGTTTCTAATATGTTTTGACACTTTTACATTTTTGGAAAATTCAAACATATTTCCTCCTCCTTTGACCATAAAGGAATTAACCTTGTCGTTTACATTTTTGCTTAAATCACGTAACTTTTAAACTTCACAAATAATGTTAAGTTATCCCGTATGTGAAAACCATATTTTGACATGTCATATCACTTTTAGACTAATTTTAGTCTACTCTAAATAAATTCATGGTCGTTTCACGAAATTTCGTTCTTTTCCGATAAATTGCGAATTACAGCGTTTTTGACCCGTATGTCGACTTTAGCGTTTTTGCACCCAATAAGACTTATCACTCATTTTATATTTTAGATGGAGTATAATGATGAGTATCATCATTCCTGCAAGTTTCGTATTTTTACGATACCCAGTTTTACGTTTTATGGCTTAACGACTTACGGTTGGCATTTAACGGAACCAAAACTTACTCTAAACTCAAGATAAGATCAAAACTTATTATCTAAGCCACCTAGTCACATTGAGACCGACCTAAGGGGGGGAGTCATCATATTGGTGGCTTAATCCTAACCATGGTTCATTTAGATGATTACAAGTGTCCTAACTTAACCATGGTTAATATTTAACCCAATATATGGTTAACCAAACTTATCCTCCTATAAATAGGAAGTTTAATACATCATAAACTCCCTCACATACTGATTTTGGTCGTTCATACCCTAAAACATTCACATCTTCCATCATTTGATCTATAAACTACAAGTTTATGCAAGAAAGTTCCAAAGATCTAGATAATACATCAAATCTCTAGCAAGTTTAAGTGATCTTCTTGAGTTTAGATCCACTAAAGTCACTTAGTACTTCATCACCAACTCTTCAAGTTTGCAAGGGTGCCAAGGTGTGGAAAGCTAGCTCAATCCAAGTCTTACGCGATCAATCAAAGTCCTATCCTTACTAAGTTACTCCTTTCTTATTGAAAGCCAAAAGTTGTAAGCAACTTATCACCACCATCATCTCATCTTTATTATTCATAATCTTAACTATTTCATACTATATATATAGTTACTATGTTGATTCATGATGTACATATACTCAATCGCATGTTTTAATTTACATATTGTCATAAAAGTAACAAACTAGTAAACTAGTCATATTCTACACATGGAGACCATTAAAATCAGTACCATATGGACTTTCTAACTTACATAATATGGTAGACAAGATAAAAGGTAAACATAGCAATTTGAATCACCGAAATGGACAAACAAGTCAAAAGTTATAAGCAAAAGAAGTTAGCGAAACCTAAACGCCAAAGCGCCATGTATAAGGCATAAGAGTTTACGCCGTTTTAAAAGTGATACTTACGGTCCGAATCATCAAAAGTTAAAACACGAAAGTTGTCCGGAACGACGTTTTCCTTAACAAGGAAAGAAGCTCGGACCTTGAAAACGCATAAATAGGCCATAATCTTTCAAAAACAGAAACTGCCGTAAATATAGTCTCACAACTATACTTTTGTCACAACTAAAAACAAACCAAGCGGCCTAATGGCCATAAGCCAAGACCACGGCTATGGCTAAGGTCAAAGATGAGTCTCAAGACCATGGTAGTCAAGACCAAAGTCACGGCAAGGCCATGGCTAAAGCCTCAAGGCTTGTTTACCCAAGACCGTTAACTAAGGTAATCATATTTATGAAACGATGAGAACTTGTAAAAACATGATAAACTTATTTATATCACAATCTTCACTCAAAATGTATATTGTATCTACTAAGTGCTACAATAGTAGGGAGCTTCATGTGAGGGTTTCATTTGAGTAAAGCGATCGACGAGTTCTTTGGTTCACGATTTAAAGTGTCTAGCTCCTCGAGCGTTCTTGCATGACCTCGAATTATGATGGCGAGCGGTGGTCACGATATCTATAAACTAAATACGTTTTCACATATTAAAGATCTTTCTATAAACATCAAATAATAATTGACTACATCATGATCAACATAGGAATATATATAGGATGGTTTATGTTTCCTTAAACATTATTCCAAACCTAAGTCGCAACATTTTATTTTTAGGTTGCACGTAGAAGTCTTCCGACTTATCCATCATCCGTTAAAGTACTTAATATCATCAACTCTTGGTGAGTTCATAGCCCCACTTTCTATTACTTAATTGTTTTACAAACCCTTGGGGGAGATACATGCTTTATTTTAAACCGAACACATTGCTTTCAAACTGTATGCTTATCTGATTGTTTTATTAGCACTAAGTTACCGCATTTGCCAAACATAAGTCCCTAAATCATGAATCATTAATCACTATGTGAGAGTTGGTATGAATATTGTGAATAGATCTATTGGAATTGATGAATCCCGTTTGTGTTGGCCCGTTAAAGGCAAACAAGCGCACTATATTGAGTAACATTAGGTAAAATGGCAATTTTACCTATTAGACACGTACCAACAATTTCTCCAATTAAATTTGGAACACGTTAACGCCTTGATTGCATGATGCTTAGTCTAATAATAACTGTTTTGTTTTCAAAACCTTGGTGTGAGTCAAATTAACTCACACTACCAACATAATGTGTTCAACCATCAAACAAACTCTATGAATTTCACTCAACCTTTGTGTTGTTGTTTTAAGCATGTATTCGGGTCCATAAAGTCGGAAGTTGGCACGGAAGGGCAAGATTAAGAAGGCTATATATATAAATGTAGGATATTGGATTTCACATACACATCATAACATTAACACTTTAGGCGTATAGATGATTTTAGAGAGAGAGAAAGTGGGATATTCTAGAAAGAGAAACTTGTGGAATATTAGATTACCAAAGAACATCCAACCCTCTACCTTGCAAGGTAGAGGGTATTTATAGGTTACAATCTAAACAACCTCCTAACGGCCTGTGGATCAGGTATACAATGGGTAAAGACACGTCCTTCCTCCACGGTGAAGCACTAAACTATTCTATGCTACTAATTAACTACTAAATAACGTAAATAATGACAAGTCTACGAACTAACTTAGGCTAGATATCATTTGGGGTGACCGACTCTTTAACTTATGGAATTTCCAATTCTAACAATCTCCCTAGGGAGGTCACCCCATAAATTACATTGTGAATCCTAGTTTTCTAATAAATCTTCATTCTTGAGCTCGTAGACTTCTCTTCAACAAAGTAAACAAACTAAGTGCATGCGTGGAGAGTACATTATTGAACAAGCGAAATGAATAATTCGTGGAGGTTGAGTGTCGATCCACTATGATAACCTTTGAGCATTATAAGAGATCATCGACCAAAGTAAAGCTCAAACATCATACATTGAAGTGTTGCCGACATATGATAAAATGACAAATCGGACCGACATGCTCACATTCGGATCATGAAATCTTCTCATCGAGTGGCGGAAGCTTTCGTTGATTCATGATATCGGCGTGCGTAGCGAAGTATGGGGTGAAAATATCGAGTCATTGATGCACTTATCATGATTTCTTGAGAAATGAATGTATTGTGTGAGCATGCGGCTATGTATTGACTACTTCATTCGATCGGTGCAAGCGTCGGTGTACCGCATACAACGATTAGCAATAAAGCGCGCGAAAGTGTCTTTGATCACTTCGTTGAATTAAGTACACGACCGGTTCCCAGATTGATCGATTACAATCTTGCCTGTGATCGGTATAATTCGAAGAATTTCCTTGCGAGGGTTTCGTGTTGCTCTAGCCGTTCTCAAGCCGGGCGTCTCAAAGAAGACAACACGGAGTGAGTGAACGTGAATGGAAATTCAGCGATTGATGAAAAGATATTTGAAAACAATCGTGTATTGCTCAATAGAAATTGTTTTGCAATACAACGAAGGTTTTAATGAACATCAATTATCAATCATAAAACACCTTTGATTTGAAATATCCGCATACGGTCGATTTGCTAAAGAAAAGAGTTTTTAAGCACAACGACCGGTTTTTCAAAGGTATCCGTCAATCCATAACACGAACGAGATTGATTCAAAAGATTAAATCGCCCCATTGTTTACATTCGGTTGTCACATAGTTGATCTATTTGATAGATCTCACATGCCACCCACCAGGAGCTTGTTTGACATTGGCTCGAGGCTTTCCATCTTCATTGTGAGTATGTTTGCATATCACTCGGATGTTCGCAATATCACAAGGATAATGCGTAGGACTCAAGATATAATCTCTCTTTCCACATTGTGTGAAGCAGAGAGTCTTCAAATTTCGTGTCCTAACGAGATATTGTGTATGATCTCTTGGCTCTAGACTCAATAGTGCACATTTGGTTCTGTGTCGGAGACTAGGAGAGGGTCTCTTCTTCAATATCAACAATCTCTAAGAGAAAGTCGATAGATTATGTAGGTTCCCAGTGAGAATGAAACAAGCCCTTATAAGAGGAACTTGAGTGGTTTGGGAAGTTGTAGTGCAGAGCGTCCTTTGGGTCCATGATGTCTTGTCTTCAATACCAATGTTACCATCAATAGCATATGAATTGTACCGGTTTACGCCCTATGGTTGAATAAATGGAGGGCTATTTCTTTTCACCCTTTTC